>CAEGAE010025154.1:0-17095 GCA_903067095.1 Girardinus metallicus
GGTGTCTTGGTCTGTGGTTGACTCTGGACTTGTGTTGGTGTCTTGGTCTGGGGTTGACTCTGGACTTGTGTTGGTGTTCTAGTCTGGGGTTGACTCTGGACTTGTGTTGGTGTCTTGGTCTGGGGTTGACTCTGGACTTGTGTTGGTGTCTTGGTCTGGGGTTGACCCTGGACTTGTGTTGGTGTTCTAGTTTGATGTAAACTCTGAATTTGTGTTGCAGGCCTGGTCTGGGGTTGACTTTGAATCTGTGTAGGTAATCTGTCTTGGGACTGAGCCTGTGATTGCATCTTGATTCTTGCCTGTGATTGAGACTGAATTTTGGGTGGTGCCTTGGTTTGGGATTGTGACTGAGATTGTGTTTGAATTCCTGGCTGGGATTGGAGTTGGGGCTGAACTGAGGTCTGAGGGTGGGATTGTTTAATCTGGGATTGGATATGAGGCAAATGTCTAGGCTGGATCTGAGCCTGGAGTGCTGTGGAGGACTGGACCTGTGTTTGCGAATGCCTAGTTTGAGATAGCTGAGCTTGCAGAATAGGTGGGGACTTAGGTGGAGCATGTACAGTCTGATGGTGGCTTTGGTGGTGGGCTGTGGAGAGTGACTGGGCTGACTGGTTGGTTTGGATTTGGGGTTGTAAGGACCGAGCCTCAGGCAGTAAATGTCTGGTGGGGGATGACTGGGATACTTGCAGAATATGGGCTTGTGATGGACTGGGTAACGAGGTATGAGGGCAGGAATGGGGCTGGTGGTGTGGTGGAGAAACGGGTTGCAGAGATTCAGGAGGGGGCTGAGGCACAGACTTTTGGTGTGGTTTGGGGGGAACCTTTTTTTCAGGGGTTTGATGAGGCATAGTCTGGGGATCAGCTTCAGGCCTGGGTTGGCTAGGAGGTGATTCAGAAACTGCTAGAGGAGGAGCCGGGTGATCTAAAGGTGAGCCAGAGGACTGTTGGTGGCGATGATGATGGTGGTGATGGTGGTGATGATGGTGTTTATGAGGTTGTCGTTCCTTCCTTTTGTGGCTTTTTGAAGGGATGATGCTACTACTGCTGCTACTTCTTCCACCCCCTCCTTCATCTTCACCAATATCCTTGCCTTTGCTTCCTTCATCTCCAGATTCTCTTTTTTCCTTGTGCTTATGGCACTTATGTGACTTGTGTCCGTGGGACTGGCTCTCATCTGAAGCAGAGGGTTGCTTCTCTGATTGGCTTCCTACAGTGGATGTAGGCTTTGGGTCTGAGCTTGGACCTCCCTCTGCCTTTCCTCCCTTTTCCTGCGCTGCACCGGTGCTTCCAGTCTCAGCAGGTGTAACCAGTGGAGCCTGAATACTCTCCATCTCTTCCACAGTTTCTCTTGTTTTGCGCTTTTTGATTGGCAGAGCTGTTTCCTGGACAACAGGTTTAGTGGAAGACTCCTTAGCCGCTCTCCGTTTGGCTTCAGCCACCATAATGGCAGCTGCAGTGTAGCTTCCAGCTGTTGAGCTACCAGAGGCTGCGGTTGAAGACGTGGATGCAGCAGTGGCTGATGATGGTGCAGAGGTTGATCCTGGTTTCCTTCCTCGTTTTTTGGGAGTGGCCTTGGGTGGAGGTGGAAGTTCCTGTTCTGATTTTCTCTTTCTGCCTGGCCGGGACTTGGGCACTGCGGTAGGAGACACCACCTGCAGAGGAAAAACCAGATCAGCAGAAGCATGAGTTTCAATATTTTTATGGTCACAGACATAGTTGCACAGAGTGAACTGTTGAGCTTTAAGAGTGAACTTACAGCTCAACCTTTAAAGATGTAAGTTTTATCTTAAATGTAAAAATGTCCAGGTGAGGGACTGAACATCCATCATACCTTTGATGTGGTTCCAGAGGAGGACTCGGCCTTGCCAAAAGGCATTTTAACCAGCAGTTTTCCTGGAGTTTTCTCAACCACTCGCTTCATGGCTACACCCTCAGTGGCCTGACGCATTTTTCCACTGCCTACACAAATACAAGAGATGAACACAGAAGAACTGCAGAACCACTTATGAAAAGCTGTCCTTGATTTAATGACTCCTCGGCAACTTCTGCTATCCGGGCCTCTGTACCTTTGGGCCGCCCTCGGCCTCGTCCTGATGGTTTCACCACTTTTGGTTTTTTGGGAGGGCGCTTTTCACGACGGGATGGGCTTCCGCGCCCCGTGACAGTAAAATCAAAATCGTTGGGATCGGTCTGTTTGTCACCAATCTTCTCAAAGTAGGCAATGAGCTCCACCTTTGAACGAAATGCCTTTCCCTCCGAGCTTTACAGAACAAAAACCGCGAAATGTTAATGGCATTCATTTGAGATTGTATTCTTAAGCACCAAAGGGATCTATCATCATGTTGATCATGACTTACTTGATCAGGTAGACGTCAAACTTCCCCGCAGATCGTCCAGACTTTCTCTGTTTCAGTTTGCGGGTCCAGCCCTCGGGCAGCGACGGGTCATCATACATTGGCCCTCGGTCTCGAATGATGGAGCGGCGTTGCCTGGGAGAGCCTGCAGACTCTGACCCTTGGTCTGAGGGTCCCGCCACTGGCTCTACCATCTAAAGGGTGAAAGGATAAGTAAACATTTCTGCATATCATCCTGGCTGTTACCTCTCCAGCTCTCCATGTGTTCTGTACCTGGCTCTGTGGCTCCACCCCCACCTGTGGCTGTTCACTAACTGCTGAAGGGGCGGTTGAGGCCGCGGACTCGGCCCCCTGGTCACCATGACGGCGCTCCCTGCGTGGCTTCTTTGTCTTACTGTGTGACCTGTCTCTCTGTCTGGTTGAGGGCTGGGGGTCTCTCTCTTCACCTTCTTGTCCCTCCTCCCTGGGAAAAATATGACCCTCTATTAATGTTGTGTCTCTCAATGACAGCAAACATGACGGTACATGAAGACTTGCACTCCAACAGCAATTGGAGTGCAAGTCTTCATGTGTAGCCCTGCTGGTTTCACCAGCTAGTGCTAACTGAAAGCGTTTGCTGGCAGTTTTACGTCCGATACGTTACATGACTCTGACGATGGTCCACCTGACGGTAGACCAGCAGTGTCATCAGTGTTAGTTTCTCTACTTCTTTTCTGCTGGGTTCAGATAGAAAACTGTAGAAGCAATTTGAATAATGAGCTGAATTTGAGGTTCTACTATTGTATGTAGAAGGGATGTTTAAGTGTCCCTAGGCAACATTTGGTTTAAATCTGGGATATAAAAACAAAATGAAGTGAGTGGACAGAAACCTCTGAATATTAAGAAAAACTGATTTCTCTCATTATTCTGACATCAAATAGAAATATTGTTTTTAATCCTGATCATCCGATCAGTGATCGGCTGGTTGAGTCTTCCCGTTTATAAACACATCCATCATCAGCTTCAGTCTGACTTTAATCATTAATCGGATAAACAGACGCGTCCATGCAGTAATCAGTTTTACGTCGCAATTGCTTGGTGTTAAAGTTCTACGGATCTGCTCCTTCAGGAGCAGAACCGGTCCGGTCCGGTCCGATTCTGCTCCAACTACGCAAATAATGAAGGAAAACAAGACGATAAATGAAGGCATGCGGCTGGAAACTTCCTCTTATTTTGAGGAAGGTTTTATCTTTCAGAGATCAACTGATCAGAACCAGATCTAGAACCAGGTTCTAAAGGCGATCAGCTGTTTTAAAGGGAGTTTGACGGTTTTACAATAAAAGTCTGACAGCTTTAAACAGACCAGAATAATAATCATGCGAATAAAAGTTGTTTCTGAATCAGTTACTGAAGGTCCAAACCGGGTTCTGTGTGGAAAGTAATCACACCCCGACCCAGATCCCCACGGCTGAGTCTCAGAACTTTGACCCGCTTTGCTTTGGATGTCATGCAGGTCCAGAAGCAGCACAGCAGCCCGCAGCATCACACTACCTCTGCCGTGTTTTATGTTCTGGTTGTTTTCCTCCAGATGGAACCGGACCGACATCAGCCATGTCGGCCCACAGAACATTTCCTCACACGGTTCCTGACCTCTGACCTCAGCTGAGGCCGTGAGGCCTGCACAGCTTCAGATGTGGTTCTGGTTCTGGTGGGTCACCCTGCTGGAACGTTCTGCTTAAGGCGCGGGTCGTGGTTCTGACTCGGTTCTGTTGTTCCAGAACGAACTGGACCGGGCCGCTTCAGAACCGGGATGTTTGTGATTGGACGGAACGGGCCAGGTTCGGTTCTGACACGGTTCTGTGTGGCTGATCTGAACTCTGCTTGTTGTTTGCCGCTGTAGGTTGAAACAGGAAGTGAGCAGCTCACACATTGAAACCACAGACGGGCACGCGCGCTCGTGTCCGCGCACGCTCCTGCTCAGCGGCACTCCGGCAGCGGCTGCAGCTATCCGCCTGCTAGCGCTGAGGAACCGGGGGCGTGGGGTAATTAACCCGGGTTACTGTGGAGCGCGTGCGTGTGCGCGTGCTCGCCAGCAGCTAGCCCGTTAGCTGTGACGGAGCAGCAGCCCCGCAGCCGCCGCGCTCCTCCCGGCTCGCCGCCGCCACTCGGCCCGGCCTGCGCGGCTCCTCCCCGGGCAGCGCGGAGCCCGCCGCGGGCCTGCGGAGCTCCGGCAGCGGGGCTCCGAGGAGCCTCGCTCCGGGCTCACTGTGTGACGTTATTGCCGCTAACCCCGCTCCGCGGAGACGGCCCGGGGTGAAAATCTGCGCACTTTGCGTCATAAAGCTGTGTGGACGAAACAGCGGCGCTAAACTGAACGGGAAGCCGCGAGAAGAGAGGATGGAAGAGGAAAACACTTACAGTCTGTCCGCTTCGCGCTCCGCGGCGGCCATTTTTATTTAAATAAATAAATTTATATTAAAAAACTCCAAACATCTCCGCTGTCCTCCGTCACCAGCGAAACACCGCGAGATCTCAGCCCACAGCAGCCAAGACAAACAACCAGGGGTGGCGTAATTCCGCGAGATCTCAGCCTGGTGACGTCAGGCTGAGGCTTTCAGGGACCTCTCGGAAAATCTTCCGCCGCTTCCTTCAGAAGTTTGAACGAAGGATCTTTTCTTTCTTCTCCCGCCTCTCCATCAGCAGATCCTCCTCCGTCACCTATGGCTCGGCTGAACTACTTTATTAAATATCTCTGATCACTCAAATATGCCTCCAAAACAAGCTTGACCTTTAGCCATATTTATTTCCCCTAAGCCTCCTTCTTTATGCACAAAAACTACTCATTTCATGATATGTTCTCAAAACTGTAATATTTATTGTCAAATTTACTTCCCTCACTTGCTTATTATTATTAATAGTGAAACTTTATTTGCAGACTATATGTTCATTGTTGCACTAATGAAAACCAAAACATGGGATCTTCCTGCTGGTTCTTCTGGTGCATGTGTGGCTTCTCTGGCTTCCTCCCAGTCCAGAACAGGACTGCCTGTCCTGACGGCTGAGGGTGTCCTTGGACCTGTCCAGCTTCCTGTTGGTCAACTGAAGATGGTTTACCAGGAAGAAGGGGACAGAGACCCCTGGAGCAGCTCGTGGTCTGGTGGCCCTTCAGGCAGGAAATTAACCTGTGGTTCAGGAGAAGTTCTGTTGATCAGTTTCCTGTTGGATCAGAACTTTCTGGGTCACATATTCTGTTAGACCAGTTCTTCAGCCCCAAGGACGAGGAACTTGGGCTGGTGCTCATTTACATTAAGACCACTCATCCTGTGTGTGTGTGTGCGTTTGTTTGTAATATCTTGTGGGGACGATTTTCCTGACGTATACTACGTTGTGGGGACCAATTGCTACTTGTGGGGACCGAAGCCTAGTCGCCACAAGGGGAAACGCTGTTTTTGGGTCATGGGTCAGATTTAGGACTAAGGTGTGAATTGAGTTTTGGTTAGGGTTAGGTATGTAATGGTTAGGATAAGGATAAGGGTGAGGTTTAGGCTGTAGAAATGAATGGAAGTCAATGGAAAGTCCCCACAAAGATAGCCGCACAAACATGTGTGTGTGTGTGTGTGTGTGTTCAAGCGGCTCTGAAACCAGAACCACACAGAGGAGGCGGCTACAGACCACAAGTCCTCACATGATCATATCTACAATCGACATATTTTCTTTTGGACTTGATGAGAACCACAGAACCTGGCCCAGTCCAGCAGGGCTCAGAGAACCAGAACCCGGTTCCAGAGAGGCAGCATTCCCATCTGGAGCCCTGGTTCTGGTTCAGACACTAAATCTGTGTTGAGGTCCTCACAAAGATAGCAGAGTGGGTGTGTCTTCTGACAGGACATGAGTCACTTCAGTCAAACACAACAGGAAGTCTTCATGCAGCACTTCCTGTGAACAAAATAAAAGCCACACAATCCCAGCAGGAGGTCCAACTCAGAGGTGGCAGTTCTGTTCCAACCCAAACCCAGCAATGGGAGCAGGTCCGGGTCCACCCGCTTTCCAAACAGAACCACAGTCCGATGCAGAGGGTCAGAACCAAACACACTAGAACCCAGCAGGTTCCAGCCCAGAACCGGGTCTTGAGGCCGGGTCCTGTTTGTTCAGCCGAGGTTCTGAACCCGCCCCAGGGTCCATAACTGATGGTTCTGTTTGTATTGGAGATGAAAAAGCAGCAGGATCTCACAGAAGTTCTGTTGGTTCTGACCCGGTTACTGATGTTCCACATGGTCTATCCGTTTTAGTTATTTTAAAGGGCCAGTGTCGTGTGTTTTCCAGGCAAACAGCATCATTTTATATCATAGTCCAGTGACTGTTATAAATTTCTATGTATATATGAAACATGACTTAAAACAAGTTTGACATTGTAATTTAACGCCTTGAAATTGGGGAACTGTCCCTTTAAGAACTGCTCTGTCTGAAGCTCCGCCTCCAGGAGGTCGTCCCAACAAGGCTCCTCTGTTAGCCCTTTAAAGCCAGTGTTCCTCTGAGCAGCAGCTCCTATAACGAGCTCAGCAGGTGTCTGCTAATTGCTGCTGGCTAGTCTGAAGGAGGGGAGTCGCGGAGCACGGCTGCTGTGTGAGGCGGAAGCTCTGATACTGCAGCTCAGAGGAAGAGCTGCATCTCGAAGGCGGGGCTAGGTCCACCCAGGCGTTATGCCGCTGAATGGTTGCCATGGAGATTAAAGGATTTCTCCAGGTCTGATTTGAAGAGGGAATGAAAATAAAACATGATGGAAGCTCAAACACATCAGTTTTACATGGTACTGTCCCTTTAATGTTATTCACAACCTTGAGATCAGAACCATCCGGTCCAGATTGTTCACAGAACTTTGCAATATCCTTCCAGCTACTAAGGTCAAAGGTCAGATAGTTTCATTTTGCAGCTGTACGTCTGGGCGGGACCGGATCACGCTGTTTGGACCTGTGCAGGAGGGTTTTACGGTACTGGGTTCTACCTGTTTGAACCAGTAAATGTTACTTCTACCTGCGCAGGTGCAGAGCAGGCTTTTATTGTGACAGGTCACACCGGAAGCGGCTCTTGGTGCCGAGCGCTTGTGAGCGCTGTGAACGGAAGTTGCCGCAGATCAGAAGTTCTGAAGTTGGTCAGTCCGGAGAGTTATCGGGCTGGTTCTGATGTGACCCGGTCCGGCTCGGTTCGGTCAGAAACATGTCAGAGGGAGACCCGCGGGCTTACTTCCTGTTCCAGCTGCCCTCCTCGGTCCACTGCGAGTTCTGCCGGGTCATGGATGGACTGCTGGACCTGGACTGGACCCGGTTCGGTGAGTAACACACCCAGAACCATCCGAACAGCTGGCGGCAGCACCGAAACCATCGGAACGATCGGGTTTTACACCTGAGTCACGTGCTGAAGGGTCGCAGTGACGCTACAGGTTGAATCACGTCATCACTTTGGGTCCAGGCGTTCAGGTGAGGTTCCGTTAGCAGGACGTGGTTCTGTCTGGAGGTTCTGGACGGTTCGGTAGCAGCGCCTGTACATCCCTCTCTAAAAGGAGTGGACAGAGTTTTTCCTTAACATGTGGTTCTGGTGCCGGGTTTGGGTCAGAACTGTAGAACCCTGGTCCTGATGAGTGGAGCATGGAATCAGATTCATAGTTTCAGAACTTTCTGATCGAGGACCAAACTGGGTCAGAACCAGCCAGGAGGATAAACACACGGTCCATTAAGACCAGAACCAGGTTGACCCAGCAGGAGGTTCTGTAGAAACATCACTAACGGTGACGGGTTGGTACCTAGAGAGATCCAACTTATGGTTCTGAAGTTTTTCATTGTGTAACTGGGATGGTCCAACAGAACCGCCTGGGTTCTGGATCTCTACAGCAGAACCAATCAGATCCGAGTCGGCTTCGGCCTCCACCGGGTTTATTTCACTCCTCGTTTTGGTCCTAACAGAACCAAAGATCCGTTTGAGAACAGTCTCAGAACCAGCTTCAGGTTTTATCAACAGAACCGCAGAACCTTCTCAGAGTGACCCAGCAGTTCTGGTTCTGTTGATGGTTCTGATGCTCAGCTGTCCTCAAGCTGGGTCAGAACCGGTTCTGGAACTAAAACTGAGGATAGTCAGGTCATGTCTGGGTAGCAGGAACCTAAAGAACTTGGTCTTAATAATGTTATTAATGTTAGTAATAATGTTATTAATGTTAGTAATAATGTTATTAATGTTAATAATGTTATTAATGTTAATAATAATGTTATTAATGTTAATAATAATGTTAATGTTAGTAATAATGTTATTAATGTTAGTATTGTGATATTTTCTTTTTTTTTTAATAAGATCATAAAAAATGTCTGAGATTACAGAGGAATCTGACGCAGAGAATCAGGACAGGCTTTGCTTTTCATCAGAACACCAAATATTATTTATTAAACCATTTCTGAAGATGGAGCAGGCTGGCGTCTTTGATTCTTTTCTATTTATCATTTTTCATGTCCTCCATTTGTTCACAGCAAGTGTCTGTTGCTCCAACAGCAAACGACTGCATGGAAAACGATGCTTTGCTACGTGTCTTTCTGTCTACAACAGTGAAATAATTCTGGAGGTTATTTCACCGCAGAGGAGATTATTATTTTTCTGGAGCCAGTTTGTTACATTATACTGTCATATTTATTAACAAATTTGATATAAATATGTTTTTATTATGATTAACTATTATTTTTTTTACCATCCTGGTATTTTGGTTCCCTCAGCCACTTGGGATTCTACATACAAGTAAAGAAAGTTTAGAATTTTGAGGAAATGTTTAAAGTGAAGAAGGAGTCAGACAGAAAAAGTTGGACAGGTAAAGGGTCTTCATACACCACCATGTTGGTTCTATACTGTGTATCCTATAACCAGTTTACAGTGTTCTCAGTGTATACTGGTTACTTTTGACACTTGAAACTGGCAGTCAGCTAAAGTTGTAAAGAGGAACCATCTGCTCCAGCCGTGACATGAGAACCTGAAGCGGAACCACGGGGAACTGAAAGTGTCCCACCAACAATCTGCTCTTGAACTCATCTCAACATGAACCCGAGGAGACGCAGCCATCCGGCCTCCTGTTTCGCCTCAGTCAGTTCTGGTACTCAAGGCACCTAGATGTTCTTCAAATGTTCTTCGACACAAACTTTAAACTTATAAATAATGTCATTATTTACTTAGACGAGCTTCGTTCTCTCACGGGTCCTGACCCGAACCCAAATGTTTGAAGTTATGACAAACATTTGTTTCCGGGCCGTTCGCGTCTGGACGACCGTTCCTAACCTGACCCTTTGCTGAACCAAGCAAAACGCCGCCGCCGTCTCTTCTGCCTTCACACCGACGCTGGACTCACTGGCATCCCATTTGGATCAGGGTTGAACTAAACTGGTCCGGTTCCGTTGTGTTTAACTTTTTCAACAGCTGGAGGACATGATGACCAACGTTTCTCTGCTGCTTGACTCAGATTCTGGTCCTGGTTCTGATGGGCCGGTCGGTTCTGTCCCCACAGCCTCGGAGGTCCTCAGAGACCAGACGGCGGTGCGCCTGGCCTACCGGAGGGAGCAGCGGACCGACTGGGTCATGAACAACTGGGGCAACAGGAACGGCCGAGTCGGGGAGTTGGTCGACCTTCTGGAGTCTCTGCAGCTTTTCAGACCGCGGGACATCATCCTGAGCTGTGAGTTGCCCCCTGACCCCTGACCTCTGACCCGTAGAGCAGTTTGACGTTCTACTCCGATTCTCTGCAGGGATGCGGAACCTGAGTCGTCTTCCTCCCGCTCTTCCTCCTCCTCCGTACGAACCGCCGGCACCTCAGTCCACAGGTAAGACCCGGTAGGTCTGACATCACTGCAGCACTCTGATTGGTCGGATGAGCTGATGATGTCACTGCTCTACCCTTCAGCTGAGTGTCCAGACAGGAAACCGCTGCCTGGCCCGGCCCCGCCCCCTATCAACCTGTTCTCTGAGAACCACCCGCCACCCCACAGGCCTCCCGCCACTACTGATGATGTCATGCCTCCATCTCCATCGCCATGCAGCGCCATCACCACCATCATCTGCTGGACGTATGAAGAGGTGCATGCTGGGACGCGAGGCTTCTCCCCCAGCCTTCAGGTCGGGGAGGGCGGCTTCGGCGTTGTGTACCGAGCGACGCTCAGCAACATGGACTGCGCCGTCAAGAGACTCCGACAGGTCAGCCAATCACAGCGCAGCACAGAGTCACGTGGTTCCAGACACAACAGCCTCGTCCGAAGGCGCACAGATTGCATTTGGTTACCATGCAGCTGGTGGATTCATGTCGAAACAAACTCCAACATGCCTGATATCCTCATGACGGGACGCGTGGCGGCTACACATCGGTGGCTTTACATTTAGTCTCCGAGTTGACCAGTCAGAAATATTCCAGAAAGAGTACAGGCATGTCGAAACGAGCTCAAGTCGCTCCCTGGATATTATTGACCATTTCATAACATTATTGGTTGAGTGTGGTGTCAATCAAAAGGGGGCGGGGCTCCAGGCTGCCATGTAAAAGTGTCGTAATGGACACCGGCAGAGTTTAAACCCGTAAATCTCAGCCCGGAAAATACAATGGAAAAACGGCACGTGGGCGTTCCGGTGCGGCTTAATTTAACTTATTTTTATTATTTATTTATTTGTCACTAATTTTAGTACCTTATTCGAGCCTCTGAAACCAATTGTGATTTGTAAACAGCAGGAGTTGTGATATTTAGTTTCTTGTAATGTTTGTTATTGACATGTTGTTTGAGCTTGTTATTGTTATTCTTGTATATTCAATAATAATAATAAATAAAATAAAATAAATTAGCTAGCTGAAGGCTAGACCTGTGGAGAAGGACTTGGCTGCAGCTAACAGGAAGGGGCGGGACGGACCAGTCAGTCTCAGACCTTATTTGGAAATGGGACCATTGCACTCCGGAAGTGAAGGGGGCGCTATTTCCTAAATATCCGCGGTCTAACGTTTTCATTTTCTTTTGAAATCTGTGATATATCTTCATGTTTAGGATTTTCACTCTCAGCATGTATTTGAACTTCAGCGCAGCTCACAGTTTTTAAATTCTGCGTCTTTCTTTGTATTTCTAAATCTGTTCCTTAGTCGAATCTTTTTGGGCCTGCTGCTGCCTCTAGTGGCGTGGGGGTGGTAGCACAACTAATATAATTACATTTAAGTTTTTATTATTTACTGTTAATTCCGGCATTATTGGCACCATAAAAGATAAATTCTCTAATAAAACACCAGACTTTTTTATTTTCTCAACGTTGCAGAGCTAATTAAATGACATAAACAAGATCTTTATACATTATGAATAATATTTATATATCTCCATCATTTATAGGAGGAATAAAATAAATCTGTATATATATTTATGCCAGTAAATGAACAGTCATCTCTACCTACTTTACTTATTTTTCAATAAATAAAGAATAATGTGTAAAGTTAATCATATTAAAGGGGGCAGGATCAAATAGGTTTCTACTTTTGCTTAACACCTTTTCAATTAGTTGTCACAATATATATCATGGCATTTTAATTGTGAATATGAATGAAATAAATAAATAAACTATACTATGTATATAAATGAGATTTTTAGAGGAGTTTAGTTGTCTGCATTGATTAACCTGAAGCTGCTGCTGCTGACAGGACGGCCAGATGGACTGGACTCTCCTCAGGAAAAGCTTCCAGACTGAAGTGGAGAACCTGTCGAAGTGAGTTCCTCTGTCCACCTTCAGAGTGAAACAGAGCGTACTTCTCAGACATGAACACTCGTGTTGCTTTCAGGTTCAGACATCCCAACATCGTAGATCTGCTGGGCTTCAGTGAAGGAGAGGGAGGACTGATGTGTCTGATCTACAGCTACATGCAGAACCGCTCGCTGGAGGACCAGCTGCAGAACGTAACTCGCTGCCTCCATGTTGCCCTCAGGGCGGCTGTGCTTTTATGCTGATGTGGACAAAAACAGCATGTTTTGATTGGGTGACTGTGAGAGTAGTAGTGAACAGTCAGTATGCTCTCTGTGTGTTTCTGTGTGGTAGCAACGTTTTGTCTACTCCAGGTGTGTTCCCGTCTGTTCCAGTCGTATGCGTGTATCTTCCAGGCGCCGGGTCTCTCGTGGCCTGACCGGGTCAGCATCATTGAAGGAGCGGCAGCAGCTCTTCAGTTCCTGCACCGCCCGCCGTCGCGTCAGGAGCCGCTGATCCATGGAGACGTCAAGAGGTCAGGAAATCTGTTCCTGCTGATCAATCAACATGTAGAACAGCTCATAAACATGTTCTGATCCGACAACACAACTGTCCTGCTGCTCTGTATCTGCTGGCTTTATACAACTGATGACCTAGTCAAAGGTTTCTGGTTGCTTTGAGTGGTAAAAGAAAGAGACTATCACAGACAGTCTCACTGTTGCTAAGCATACAGACAACTATGGATCCTATTCCTGCTCCTCGCCATGCTGCTGACATGAAGAGACGCTGAGGCAGCAGGGAGAAACGCTGCCACCTGGAATGAACTGGTTCTTCCCAGAAACAGTCCATTCAGTCTATTCAGAACCAGAACCAGTATATTATCTGAGGCCAGGGGAACATCATCAGAGCTGCTTCAGTGCTGGGATGAGCTCTGAAATCTGAATGAAGCTCTTATTTCCCTCTCTGTCTCTGCAGTTCTAACATCCTGCTGGACCAGCATCTGGTACCGAAGCTTTCCGACTTTGGTCTGGCCCGGTACGTACCGCAGAACACGGCCGGCTGCTCGACTCAGACGGCTTCCGTCGGCAAAACCACGACGGTTAGAGGAACGCTGGCCTATCTGCCCGACGAGTATGTGAGGAGAGGAGAGCTGTGCACGGCAGTGGACGTCTACAGCTTTGGAGTGGTGAGACACAAAGGAAAAGCAGTCTGTCGCGTTCTGTCTTACCACGGACGTCTCAACGAGGCCTGAGAGTGTCCTGTGTGTTTCAGGTCCTACTTGAGGTTCTGACGGGCCGCCGAGCTCTGGAGCAGGACGAAAGGTCTGAAGACCGATACCTGGTGAGGGCATTCACCAGGGAACCTGTTGGCCTGTTGACATGTTGACCTGTTGGCGTGTTGACCTGTGGAAGGGTCCCAATTGTCTCCGGACGAGCCGAGTCTAAAGTCCTGTTGGGTTTGGGTCAGCTCGTCTCGTCCAGTTCAATCAGAACGTCTTTTCGCTGGAGGATTTCTGGGTGGTGCTCTGATCGGTTTTTCACGTCTCGCCATTTGAGGCGTAGAGAGAAACTGGCTGCTGAAATTCACCAGGCCAGATGTGCTCTACAAAAGGATCAGCATCCAGGTAGGCAGAGCTCCTGGTGGAGGAGGCCCCCTACTGGGGCAGTAGGCCCCAGTAGGGGGCCCTAACCAGAGCCTCGTCAGACCGCTGGAGTCAGAACTAAGACCAAAGGAGAGGGTGAACATTACCACCCCACCCAGTGAGGTTGCTGCAGGGTGGGGTTGCCCAGAACCCTCCATTCCACTTGGTTTAAGCAACTAGTTCCCCCGTTACACTGCCAGAGACCCCTGGTTGGCCCCTCACATCCAGAGCCTGCCGAACCAGCAGGAGGCGGGAGTTGGGGCCTGTACCATCGTCCTACACCGACCCAGCCTCCCCTCCATAGGGTGTCTGCTGTATCGTGAAGTTTTTCTGTAAAAGCTGATGTGTCTGGGTCTTGGTTTTGATATCATCTGGTTCTGGTTGCAGAGAGACCTTGTGGAGGAAGTTGATGACGGTCCAAACAGTTCAACCCCAGATGCCTGGAGGAGACACCTGGACCAACGGCTGACTGCAGGTTGGTGTCAGAGCTCAGGTGTTGCTTTTGACAATTCTATCTCTGTGTTTACCCAGCTGTTCTTGCTGGCAGGGGGCGCCGCTGAGCCTGATGGGTACCTGCAGGTGGCAGCGTTGGCCAGAAAGTGTCTGAACAGGCAGAGGAAGAAGAGACCGGCAATGACTGAGGTCAGAAACCTGAAAAACATCATGGAGGACGAGTTCTAGTTCAGGTTCTCATTCTAAACTAGAACAAACTAATCACTGTAGGCAGATCTCTGAGTCTGCAGCCCCCAGGTCCAAGTCTGGACTCAGGTCTAGACTCTACCAGGTCTATAGTCTAGCAGGTTCAGTTTTAGACTCTACCAGGTTCAGGTTTGGAGTCTACAAGGTCTAGGTTTAGCTTTTCACGTCGTTCTTTCCCCCTCAGGTCTTCTGCCACCTGAAGGACCTCTGCTGCGTTGTGAGGAAGAACTCCTCCTCTTCCTCTGCACCCCGGCTGCCCCAGCTGCCCTTCCATTCCTTCCCCAAACCCCCCCGCTCTCTGGACTCCTGTGTTAAAGCCGTCTCCCAGCAGCTGTCCAGACTGAGACCATCAGAACAGACCTGCTCTCCCTCCCAGTACGACTCTTCCTCCTCCTCTTCTTCCTCGTCGTTTGGGGCCCTCGCCTCGCCTCACCCGCTGCAGTCCTCCTGTCTCGGTTCCATCTCCCCCTCATCTTCCCCTTGCCTCTCGCTCGCTGGCCCGTGCGAAACTGACGAGAGCCGGGGGTTCTCACAGTACGACTTCCAGTTCGGGTCCAACGGAACCAGCTGCAGGTCCCAGAGCCAGAACCCAGCCGGGTCTGCAGAGTCCCAGCTGACCCAGCCCTCTGTTCCCACCGAGGACCTGTACAACTTCCCATCCCCTCCCAGCAGCGGCTCCGGACCCGAGGCGGCTGGGTTTTCCCCGGCGCGGTCGTTGCAGTCCACCACGGCCGGACTCTCAGGTAGGCGGCAAAGACTCACTTTGGTTCAGGTGTGTCCGATGAACTGTTCATAAGACTGTGTTCGTTCAGTTCTTGTGAATCCCAGCAAACAGCGACTGTTGGAGAAGAAGAGTCAGTACGAAGCGGGTCGGATCAGAACCCCAGAACTGCTGTCCTTGGACGACCTCTGTACGTAACACCACACACGCTCACACACATTTCTATCCTCAAAAGGACCCTGGATTTTGGAAAAGGCCTAAAAGGATGGAGCTTGGTGGTCATACCTGTCGTCTTCCCCAAGGTTGAGGTCAAGATTGACTGTGTTCGGTTAGCATCGCCGACGCCATGCTAAAGACATTCCAGAATCTTTCCATTGGTTGTTCCAGGGTAGGATGACCGAGTGGTACCAGAACCGGGACGTCCTTGTATACCTTCAGGGATACAGGCCCAGCTGACCAGGAACCATCTTTGTTTGCTCCCAGCCTGCAGTGCTCAGAGTCCTGCGGCTTCAGATGTGTCCGCTGTCCTACACACTTGAATTAAATGGTGAAACAGCCTCACTTGCATACAGTCAGGCTCTGCAGAGCTCTGCTAATGAGCTGATGTTGGAGCCAGCCGAAGCAGAAAGACCTAAAAACTGCAGGAGGCCTGGAGTTTGAGACCACCGCTCTACACCGTCTCCTCTGTCAGAACCAGTGGACAAAAGGTTCTGCTGATATTTGGACTTTATTAACCATTGGTGAATAATCCCTGAAGTCCAACATGTCCACAGTGAATCTGCTGATTGTTCCAGAACAATGGACTCTGGTATCCAGGGGCTTAGGGACCCAAACTGCCCGCCAAGCTGCTGTCCAGGAACTCCTGACCCTCCTCTAAAAACTCTCCTAACAGCAGATATACATCAGAACCGATCTGTTCTAATATCAGGCATCACTGTGAGGGGCCAGCGGTTCAGGAACAGAACCAGAACCACTTTAATCCCTTTGGATCAGGATCCATGTTGCTCATCAGCTGAACCTCTCAGACGTTTGGCTGAGGGACGGTTCTGACCCGCTGGCTTCCCAAAGTTACTTGTTTTCTGGGTCTTGATCAGAGTCTGGAGTCTGTTTAACAGTATGGGAGGTTCGGGTCAGGACGGATCAGGTCCGGTTCGTCTCTGATCCGTCTCGTGTTTGTGTTTCCTCAGACGGAGGGAGGAGCTCTGCAGACCTCCGAGGACCGGAGGAGAGCGATGAGTTGGAGTATCTTCCTGCTGGTCGCTCCTGACGGTTTCCTGAAGCCGGGAACGCTTCGTCGTTCCGACTCATTAATTCCAAACTGTCGTCTGCACCAGAAACGCCGAGGTTCTGTCGCCTTCTGGACCCCAAACACTCTTTTAGTCAGACGTTAGGCATCTGTCCTGATCCGCTCAGACAGAACCGGGGTTCTCGTGCAGAATGCTTGGATCCGCTCAGATTGATCTGATCAGCCATATTTAATAATGTTTGTGGAACTTTATGTTTTTGTAATGATAAATAAAAACAGACACATTGCAGAAGGCGAGTTTGATTTGTGTCTGAAACTGCAGCAAACCTGAAGAGCTGGAGAGAATCGCAGAAACACAGAACCAGAACCAGGCCAGCAGTTCATACCAGTTCACCGAGTCACAACCTGAACCAATTTGTGTTCCTGAAGAAGAACTGTTCCTCTGAACAGTTCACTGGTTCTGGTTCCGTGTTATTGTGCATCACTTTGCTGGTCCAGTTCTTGGTCTCCATGGTAACTGATGCTAGTTCCAGTTTGAAGTTCAACGACTGATGAACGACGTCCCAACCCATCATTACCCTGATGAAGCAAGGAAAACATAGAAACCTGTTTATTATGGGATGTAAATAAAATCCTGGTCAAAAATGACTCCAAGGCAGGGCTGGGCGATGTATCGAGTATATTCGATGGCTACATCGCAACCATCGAGTATAAATTGTCGTTGAAATAATAAA
>CAEGAE010025164.1:0-25827 GCA_903067095.1 Girardinus metallicus
TCTCAAGTAAGTCCATGTTCCACTGTATATCTGTAGAGAAGTCCAAGAATAATAAAAAAAACTTGATCCGATCCAACACTTTGCTCCATGACTGCTGTCCAGGTTTGAGGGTTTAAGTGAAGAGGAAGTTGAATTTGTTTTTTTTTGGGTTTTTTTTTTTACCACTTTCCTCTTTTGCTCCAGTCCTTTGGAGTAAAGTGGAGACATTTAGGGTCGATGCGCAGGTGCCTCTTCTGCATGGCTTTCTCATGTCCGTCCACAATGTCCTCAGAGAGAGTCAAGATGTACTGACCCTGGAGCAGAGAACGACATTATTTACATGTTTACATCACAGTGTCCATGCTTATATAATGCAGCCCTGCAATATTTTAAGTTTTCTTTCAGAAATGATACCAGAATCTCATTAAGTCTCTTAATATTGCTGAATTTGGATTTTTTAAATATATAATTCAACTTAAAACCAAAAAAATCATCATTGATATTTGGAGATTAATACCTGACGTCCAAATGGCTACTAGCAGCATCAGTCAAAATAAAACTTGCATTTTACTTAATGCAAGTTGGAGAAATCTCCATTGATGGAGGGGGATTTTCACAACTGCTTCATTCAGGCACAACTGGGACACCAGGTTGTTAAAATAAAAAAAAAAAAAAAAACGACTCCAAAGTGAATTAAGCATTGATTTATTTTATATTTCAAATGTGGGCACAGTCGTATTTTAAAATGATTGCACATTAACAGACCTTTTTCAAATAGTTATAGTGTTTAAGCTATCAAGGATTTGGGTGTCCCTGCTTATATTACTTTATTCATTTAAAAAAAAAAAAATCCAGTCAGTTCTATATTTTCCACTTTTATTCATTTAAGAATATGATAAAATCTTAATTAATTTTGGAAATTCAAATACATCATTTTTTTTACTGCTGGCCAATATAAACAATAGAACCCATATATTTTTTTATTTATTTTCCTTAACTGAATGTGCCGAAAACATAACAAAACCACGATTTAAGTTACATCTCTTATGTTTTCCATTCAACTAGTTATTATGAACTTCTTTCTGTCAGTCACATAAAACCTCAAAATACATTGAAGTTTGTAACTTGACAAAATGTTGAAAAGCTTTTGTTTATGAATAGTTTTTCCAGGAACTGTACACTCAAAATATTCTGATTGTTTTACAGCTATGTACAAGAAAATGAGATGTTCTTTAAGCACATTCCGTCTCTTTGCTATTGGGTTTAATAAAACCGTTGCAAACTGTAAAGAAGCATCATTATTTTCGCATTGATAGATCTACAATCAGTCCTGATCTCTCACCTTGTAATAGTTGATTAGGTTGAGGTACTGGAGCGTTGAAATGACGTCTTCCTTCTTTATACTTGTGATTTCACTGATCTCGCTGTAGAAAACAACGAACAGACAAATTATTACATTGTTGTTCTGAAAGAGATTCCATGGCCAAATGTTAACCTCTACATACTTTATGGTTATCTGGGGTCGTTCTCCGTTTTCAGGTTTGAGGTCCATGAGAATTTCTAGGATTGTTTGGGACCAATAGGAACGATACGACAAGAGGCCGAGATCAGACAGCGGCTTCTCCGGAGTTCCCGTCTTCCCCTCCACCTTTGACAACTCGTAACCTAGTGGGGGAAAAAAGTTAATCAGAAAAAAAGTCTTGCAATTATAAAAACGCTTTCCCTTCAGACTTACTGAACTCGATGAGCAGCTTCCCGTAACCTCTGCGCTGGTAGGGCGGCAACGTCAGGATGCAGGCAACGTTATAATCTTCTGTCGACTCTTTTTCCTGAAAATCAAGACAGAATTGAAGCTCATCTATAGATTTAATGTTTCCTGGTGAGCACGAATAAGCTTTCCACCCAGTTATCTCGGTTTAAATGTCATAATCTGTGTACCTTAGAGAAGTAGCCGACTATATGGAAGCCCTTGGAGTCATACTCCGTCATTACATAGAAGAGGAAAGGGTCTGTGTCGTAATACAATGTTTTGTGGTCCAGGAAACACTTTGCCAGTAAACACAGGTTCTGGGAGTAATTCTGAAAAAGTGAAAAAGACAAATTTGAACAGGGGGGAAGAATATAAATAAACTTATCGGTGAAGAACAGGTATAACAATTGGTACTTTGTTTTTCCTGCCGTCAATCTCAAAGAAAGAGATGGTGCCCTTGCGGTAGATCTCATTGCCGGGAGGATGTCTTAAATTACATTTAGTCTGGAAAGAAAAATAAAAAACAATGAGCAAAACGCATTTCAGATAGTTCAGTAATCTACAGAACTTTCAGTCTTGTTTTAGTTGGAAAATAAAATCATTACCTTACATAAATTTTATTGAAAAACAGAAAAATGTTTCAGTGCTTTGCAAAATTGTTCACAGCCCACAAAGTGGCATCTAGAAACTTTTGCTCTTTTGCACACAGACTGGATGAAGCGTAAATTTTCAAACGTTCTCCGTTGGATTTAGATCTGACCTTTTCTCATTCTAACGGATTAATTTGCTGCTGTTTGCTTTTTTTCAGAATTATTCAGAATTTAACTCCATCTATTTTGCCATAAACTTTGCCCAACTTCCCCAAAGCATGATGCAGCCAACACCATGTTACACAGGGTCAGAGTAATGGGCAGTATTGGATTTTCACTACAAACAGCATCCTGTGGCAACTGACTGCTCTGGATTTTACTTCGCAGTATCAGAGTAAAGGATGCTAATAAATGCATGATTTAGTTTCTTACTGCTTAACTGCGCAGATCTATGCTGGGAAAAATTCAAGTGTTGCCAATACTCTTGCAATGCACTGTGCTACCAGTGAGAACGTCACAAAGAGATTCTTACCAAATGCCTCTGAAGACACTTGAGGCTTTTGAGGTATTTCAGACAGAATTCACAGAGGTAGAGGATGGGCAACGTGGTAAGTTCCTGTGGGTACGGTGAGAAGTACCAGGGCTTCAGTCTGTGTCGGCCCAGCTCTATGCACTCGATGTTTTTCATCCGCGTGACGATGTCATCGTGGCTCCGGTCCGACACCAGACTGCCGGTCATCCGCGGGGCGCTCGGGATGCCGTCTGAACTGTCCTGAGAATCCTGAGGTGGAAAAGTAAAGATTGTAGATGCCGTTAACCCAAAGTCAAATTAAGATCAAATAAGCAATTATTTTTGTATTAAAATTCAGATTTTGATTGTTTATTCAGTTTCCCTTAATCAATATGAGCCAGAAGCAGTGAACTAGGGTCAGAGGTAAGCTCCACCTCTGTTTTATTGGACCCACTATGGCACAGCTCAATTTGGACACCAACACACAATCAATGGGCAATAGTAGGAAATCCAACAGACCTCTGGTGGCGGTAGAAACACAGTGGCACTTTGAGGCTTGTTATACTGCAAAACCTTTATTATCTAGCAGAAAAAGACACAAAAACACGGACTTTTGGAAACTAATGAGGGGAATAAAATGTTTCATTTCACACTGAAAGCTTTGGTTAAGGATAACCTTTGAATGACAAACACTTTTTCTACAATCCAGTGTGAATTCATGGTGAGTCTGCCATGCAGACTGCTAATCATGGATAACCACAGATTGTATAATGAATGCATAAAAAGATCTGTTATTAAACAGAATGGAAGATCAGTCTGAATAAATCTAATGAGTTGCTTGGTTTAAATGGGGAAAATGTTGACATTAAATAAAGGTTTGACTTCTGGGTTATTTTTTTTTTTTGTAACTGCTTTACTTAAGCAGTTACAAAATGTTAATGTTATCAGTGAGAGACACCAGTTTTTCTCATTAAAACACACAAAATTATTGATTTCTTTTATGATGTGTTAATTTTTTTTAAAAAATGGCTTCTGGTTTTTCCTTGTAGCTTTCGCCAAAGTTTAAATAAACAGTTTAAAGAATGAACACAGTGATTGAAGAGTACAGCTAACAGGATTGACACTAAGAAATAAAAAGGTATTAAAGTACAAAACATGGATTCTGACACTCGCCAGCAGGTCATACAGCTGCATCTTCACATCAAAAGGTTAATTTTATTCATTCTGTTTTAAAATTAAACTCAAGAGTCATTACATGCAAATAAGACATCATATTTCTTTGAATACTGCTAATAAAGCTATAAATAAGTTTCACAGATAATTAGAATGTTACAGATTTAATAAAATTAAAAAAAACTATATATATATATACTTCTAGTAGAGAAATGTCCCAGCGGTGAAATGTATGTCCAGGTACTAAACAATATCTGCATAAACTGGCCTGGAGGTGATCAGCCAGTGACTCTTCAGACTAATATTTAAATTGGTTTGGAGTTATGAAACACTGAAGTGTGACGAACATGAAAACAACCAGGCAATCCCCCCTCACCCTCCATTTTCTTTAACAACATTGCAAAAATACCAGATGACATAATCTTCATAACTCACAATCTTAAAATCGTGAGTTGACTTTCAAAAGGTTTAAAAGGAATAAGATCAAGAAATAGAGAAACCAAATATTAAAGCCTGCATTCAACCTCAAATAGTTTGTCCTTCAAGTGTTGAAACCTGCCTGAAACAAGACGGTCAGGAAATTTTCTGGCAGACATTCACTCTAATAATCTTTCAGCCTGTAATCATGGCAGGATCCCTTCACTGTCAAGGTTGGACGTTAAGGTTTTGATCAGTGCAGAGAAGGAAATTCAGCATGGGATTGATTTTTGTACATTTAAAAATATTTTCTGATTATTATGGTTTTAATAGCAGAGTTTGAGCTATTTATTTTAAACAAAGCATGCCCATTTTGTAAATTGCTTTTTTTTTTTTTTTTTTTTTTTACAATGAAAGACATTTAAAAAAACACTGAGCTGGATTAGCTTTACTTTTTTGACTGTTTGAATTTTTATTGTTTGTAGTTCAGCAACATTTTTATCAATATATGAGGATCAGAAAATATATTATAAATTCAGATATATTTGTAGACTACAAATGAAAAATCATTACCCAGTGCAGTTGTGTGAGAAACAAAATATTTAATAAAATAAATGTTTAACATTTTAAAAGCATACTCTGATTGAAAATCTACTTTTCAGAGAATTTGAGCTGTTTAAAATATATTAAAAAATGAACCTCTTCATTGAGCTTTTCATAACATTTTACATACGAGTTGGGTAACACTCAAGCTAAATATAAACAGTGTTTCAATAAAATTTCAGATGTGCATGCTGCATTGCTTGTTTTACAGAACTTACTTAAATGTGGGAGAATATCAAAAATATAGATATGGTTTACACTGAATCAGTCAACAGCTCATAAAGCCAGAAATGAAAAAGAAAACAAAAACTGATATAGACATTAGAAGAAAGAGACAAGCTGCCCGCAGAGTGAATATACATCAGCCACATACCTCATCTGGGACCCCACAGTTAGCTTTCCTTTTTCTTCCAGGCTGAGCAGGAATGAGGCGCCGGGTGGTGCCATTCTGAAGAGAGAAAGGCAAAAAAGGCTTGAAAAATAAAAGCAAAAACATAACACTGAAACAAAATGAAGTTGTTGCTACCGTTGTGAGTGAGGACAGCTGTTCGTGATCCTCTCTGGACTTGAAGGTGGTGGCTTCTCTGACAGCAGGAAAAACGGCCGCCTGAGAAGCTTCGGCTGAACTTGGTAGAGAGGGCACAGGGGTCACGGGGGGAACCTGTGTCACCAGGGGAACGCTCTCTACTTTCCTCTTCTGCAGAAAACAAACAGACTTTCAACTTTAAATCAACTGGGAATAGAAAAGTTACACATTTGACCAAATCACGTCCTTTGTTCAAAAATACCTTTGGCATACAGATGAAACCAGATGTTTGCATAGACTAAAAAAAACAAAATTAGTTATATTTTCTAAATGATAACGCCAAGATTTTTTTAAAATTGCTTTTTAAACTTCTCACAACACTTTATTATTTTGTTCCAAGCTTAGAGCTTTGTAATGGCCACTAATTTAGTGCACCAAGTTTTAACCTCCTGGTTTCTTGAGATGTTATGACAATACTTCAACATTATGTTCAGTCATTTAGTTTGCGAAAAGCATCAGTCCCTCCATCAGCACAAGACAAGACACTGGCAACCACATAATTAAGTTTTTGTGCAAACACTCTGTTTGTGTTGCTTTGTCACTAATGGCTTCTTTTCACTGAGAGTTGTCTTAATTTCCATGTCGGTTCAGAAGTCATTTTACTCTGGATAGAGACACTCTGCTCGTGAAGCCGACAGCTTCACAAGGTCTTTTGTTTTGGAAATGATTAAACACATTTCATACAAAAAACATGTTCATCTCTGCCACAAAGAACTTGTTTCCTTCCTGAAGGGTTTGATCGATAATAATGCTGTTTATTTTTTCTTATAATTGTGTTGATGGATGAATGTGGCGCCTTCATACATCTGGAAATTGCTCCCCAGGACGAACCAGTTTTGTGGAGGTTCACTATTTTCTACCTGATATGTTGGCTCATTTATTTTATCCTTTCCCATATGGTTAGAAAACGAAGCAATGTTTAAGCTGTTGCCTTAAAATACTTCCACAGAACCTTACAAATCCAAGACAGTCATCTCAATCGTAGCAATCTAAGTGAAGATAAACTTCAAAATGTGAAAAATTAAATTCTATGAAAGATAATCTCTGGCAGTTAGCAAACAGAAATAATTTTGGCAATGAGCTAAAACAGGAAAGATTTATTTCAACAACCTTCAAGCAAGAAAACAACCCTTTAAACCTGAATGCAAAACCTAAAGTCCTGTTCAAATAAATGAGAAACATTCATATAAGATTTACAAATCTGGGTATTAGAATAACTTAGATATATTCTTCATATTTTCTTTACATCTAGATTACTTTGCAAATTTAAGAACATGGTTGTGCAGTCAGAGAGAAACACTAACATCATCTTTAATGTTAAGTACCGGTGTGGGGAGCGTTTTGCCTCTGGATGGGGGTGTGGCCGATGGCAGGTTGAGCTCTAGACTCTTCCTCTGAACACATAGGAAGAGAAGGAAGGGATTAAACTGACATCCACATTTACTCCCATATTAGTACACAGCTTATGTAAACAGTTAACAGCAAAACAATGCCTAAAATAACTTTGACAGTCTTGGTAGTAAAAGTGATCTTTAAACACAGGATTGTTCAAACAGTCCTGCTTTGTTTGGCTCGATGCTGCGGTAGATTACCTGTTTCTTCTGTAAAGCGGGGTCAGTATCTGTTTCTCTTCTTTCACTCACCTCACAGGAGAAAAGCAAACAGATGTTAAGGGCTTAGACAGGCAGAAAGTGGGCGGAGTGAATTTATTTTAGTTTTTCCAAAGCAAAGACAGAGGCATAAATATGAAAATAATTTTCATTGTGTACATATGTCTTGATTGGTTATTAAATCAGAGTCAGTGGACATTACACATAAAAACCATGTGATTTTTTTTAGAATCAAAGAGCAAAGTTAGAATCTAGAACTACTTACCACTTGTAGGAAAACTGTTTTACAGTCTCAAACACAACAAATCTAAAAGCATTGACAACACAGGGAACGTTTTCCTCATTTTTTACATTACTACCATCATTTCCTGAATAACCAGTGCAAAGTAGAGGGAAAAGAAAACATGACTGTAACATTTTAAAAACGTAATCTTAAACGTGAGTACATCTGTACTTCACCCTTAAAATCAACAAGGGTTTTTTTATTCATTATATACACTATAATGTTCAAAAGCTTCACTTATAAATGTAGCATTTCTGACACTTTGTGGGCATAACTTGATTATATGAATGATAAATTAGATGATGAAAGTATTTAAGTTTTTTTAAACTATAATATCCACAATTTTTAGTTAGGAGTGTCCCTGTTTGAAAGTTAATCTGGGGTTAGACATAATTTTATATTTTGGGTAACATGAATGAAACTGAAGCGTTTTGAAGAACTTTAAGTACCTCATATGTATTCTGCCCACCATCAGACTTAACATCTGTTTGCTTCACTGCCACACTCTGTGCTCTCATTTACTGCATTTTAACAAAGCCTCCAATAAAACCCACAATGTGCACACTTTGTTCAGTTTCTGGTATCAGACAGCAGAAAGTGATTAAAAGGAGGAGCAAAATGTGAGGGTTAAGCTGGCAGTAATGAGGAGTTTTCAAACTCATAAAACACAGACTGGAAAAAGGGGCAAAGCTACATGGTGAGTGCAAGAACAAATAAAACTACTTAAAGCTGTACAGATGAAACTAAATATCTGTTGATCTATAAGTCATCTTGTTAATTAAAAAGGTGGAATTGTGCAATACGATTGGCCTGGATTGAGTATGCAGCTGTCTCTGCTGACATTTGTTGTGAATTGGTGCTATTCATAAACTGAATTTAACAGATCCTTTTCTTGTTTTGGATGCTAAAAGTTTATATTTGAATGATGGGCTAGTGATGAGTAAATTTAAGCAGCTGATCATTGGTAAAACATTACATCACATATCCTAAATAAAAGAAAAATTAATGAAGCTTTGATAAAAATAAAAAAAATCTCATACAACTGCCCACAAATATAAACGTAAACTCCCGATATCACATAAACTCGGAGATGAATATGTATTGTGGCACACACTTACCACCTCTCTCTCTGGCGAACTGGGACGGGAGCCCGACAGACCGTTCTTTGTGGGTGTTTTAGCTTCTTTCTTTGGAAACTGAAGCTTCTTCATGTCCAGCCTGTCCGTTGTGACCCACTCATCCAGGCGCTTATTGACTGTAACAACAATAAAACTAACATAGGCAGGGGAACAACTGCTACGCAATGCAAAAATCTCACAGATATTTAAAGCAAAAGCAGGAAATTATCAAAAGAATTCTGAAAACTTTTCCCTCAAAAAACAAAAACTTAGCACTAACAAATGCCATGTTTTAGTGCGTGTACTAGATAAATTAACTAGGGCGACGAGTTTTCAGTAACTCTAAGCACTTACGAGTGACAGATAAAACATTGTTTGAAAAAAAAAAAAAAAAAAGCTTTACTTACAGTCAATGTAGTGGACATAGTAGAGCTTTCTCCCAGAAACCTCCTTCACACTTAAAATCTCAGCCAATGCTGTAAGAAAAGCAGAAAAATATTCAACTAAATCTAAGCCTGCATCAACAAATTGTGCTTTTTTCACTGCCCAATAACTGTTAATATGTTTTAAGAGGTACATTAAAGTTTTCAAAGAAATTCATGGTCAAAATAAACAAATTTACATGAAAAGCCATCAGAACTTTAAAAGCTCTACAGATTGGTCAACTACCATAATAATCATTAGTTGCAGCTCTGTTGAACAGCTCTTTTTGACCTTATTTTAAAAATATATTAAAATATAGCAAAAAGACTAAAAAGATTGTTTCTGCTAAATGACAGGTTTGTTATAGTGAGATGTAAGGTTAAAAATAGAGGAAAAACAATATATATATATATATATATATAAATCTAGCCAATTTTCGTATTGCTTTTTAGTTTTATTTTGAGAAAGAGATTTATTTATCTTTCACAAAATATAAATTATTTTACCGGGTACTTTTGAAGGTCGGCGCGGACAAGGAAGGAGACGACTTTAAATTACAGTGCAAATGAGTTTATGTTTTGAAATCAAACATTTACAACATGAGCTTTACGAAGATGTCTTTCTTATTATTAATTCCAGGCGAATAATGACAAATATATCCAACTATGTACAGTTGTTTAACGCTGCAATTTAACCACTTAACTGATCTATTCAGCTTTCAGTAGCATTGTTTTTATAACTAACTTACTGATGAGATGACTTAAGTCGACAACATTATATGAGTGAAATAATAAAAATGACTTAGTGAAGGGCGTCCTGATAACCCCACCATACATCAGAGTTTAATGTGTATTCTGAACGTGAAGCTCGGAGCTTTAACCTGAGGCCGTGTGTTTGTGTCCGTTAACAACAACCAGCTGAGGCTCGGTACTTAGCGTTAGCTTCTAACAACACTTACGCCATTCGTCTTCATGTTCTTGGTTTTTACGAAGTACGGGGAGGCGACAGCCTTCCACAATCTCCACCTGAATACAACAGCAAATTATTTAACAGTCTAACAACGGGCAGTGTCATTGAATAACATTGTTTATTTGGAGAACCTACCGAAGACGAGTTGTCCGCCATTTTCGTCATCTGTGAGTGTCGGGAGCAGGGTGTTGTGGGAAAATGCCGGTCAACATCAAAGATGAAATACGCAACAAGATTATTCTTCAGGCACAAAGCGGAAATGGTAAAGTTTTAGGGCGGAAGCGGGCGGAAGCGAGCGGAAGGAGCTGTGGAGCCAAAGAGTACGTCTCAGAAAAGAGCGAAAACAAAATAACGTTTAGGGTTAGCTGTCGGAAAATTTTAAAAAGCGACAAAAACTTTCACAAGACAACGATATATATATATGAAAAAACTGGCAATAAAATAGTCAAATTTAATTTGAAATTATTAATATTAAATTATAATAACGTAACGTTACGTAATTTATTTTTGCAGTTTGGTTTTACGTACGATTCAGTAAGTAGTTAATTTCAATTAATTTATACAATACCATAAATAGGTTTTGCCCTGATCCATAAAGTCAATTTTTGGTCTCATCTCACCAAAACTCTAAAATAAAATGTGTTTTTCACAATGTCCAAGCTTTGAAAATTGTGCAAGATACGTTTTGCACAATGTTAAGGGAGAATGCCTTAAACAACATTCTCCCTTCTGTGTTCCTTGGTTTTATGAGCTTGTGTTCATTAATGTTCACAAACAAACCTCGGAAGTCTTCACCTTACAGCTTAATTTGTACTGATATTCAAGTTTATATTGGTGGACTCAATGTACTGAGTAGGTCCCTTCTGAAGCCAGCTGTTTCCAGTTATTTTTTTAAGGGTATGGGAGTAAGGGGTGTTAGATACAATGCATGCCACACTTCTCAAAAGTTAATTTGTAAAAATAAGCGTATAACAATGTATTAGGTATGACTTTATAATCATTTAATTATTAGCTACTTTGCAAAATTCTAATAAAATACATTTACATTTCTAGTTGTAATATCACAAAATGGGGGAAACTTAAAGCAGTACTAACATTGTAAGACACTGTGGACATTCTTGCTAAAATCAATTATTAGATAAATGAAATAGCGTCCAAATGTGTTTTTTATCATGACTTTTTCATTGAATATGTTACAGGGGCATTAAGACCCTCAACTAGGTGGTTAAAGATGGGGTACTATTTTCTATTCTTTGTGTGAGACTATGAGGTATTTTATTCTGCATTTGGATTGGTTGGGGAGCAGAAGGAGGAGCTAGCAAACTTACTTTGAATAATAAAGTAATTTAAAAAAAAGGAAAATTTGCACAAAAAAATACACACAAAGAAAGCAACAGCTAAAAAGTAATTGCGTTGCTCTGCTGAGTGCAGAAAATGCAGATTTTCTTTAAGAAGCTTTTCTTTAGTTCACCACTTTCAGAATTTCCCAGAGACAATAATTATGACTGAGATGCTTCCCTTCTCTTAATAACTCCATTACATGCATTTGTTGAAGTACTCGAGTCTCTCTCCTACCACTACATTATTTAAGCCTGCAATTAAATGATTTCAGAACCTACACAATGAAGCCATTCTGCAGCTGAACAAACACCAGTCTATTCTTCCTCTTCAGTGTGACTACATGAGCAAAGTCACCTCAAAAGACAAGGCCAAGCGATTTATTGCTAGGGACACATGGCATTAAGTGAACAGTCACTTTTGTTGCAAATCACCCAAAAAGAGCACAGGCAAAGGTTATAAATTATCTTTATTATAATCCTTGGAACAGCATTCAGTATACAGGACTTGCGATTGTTGACAAATGATAAACTAAGCTGCAAATAATAAATTATATTAGAGGAAAAAAATGTTTTTAAAACGAGTGAGAAAATAAAGCTCAGTTGTATCACTTGCTTTGTAAAGCTCTTTGTAAGAATAGCCTGAATATTATTTCCATGCATGAAGGAGTGCATTGTGTGGCTTCTTAATAAAAACATAAGAAATGCTTAATGGAGTCTCAAAATGAAAGTTAAAGAAAAAAAAAGACACAGTTTGCTGCATCATCAAAGCACAAGTTCAATAAAATGATTTAGCATCTGCTATTTTGAAACCATATTTAGCGAGGACATTCATCAAGCCACTTGCCATTTGGAGGAGACTGCAATTTGCAAACTTTGGTGCACACAAATTAGGAAGTTTTTCTTTATTGAAATAGCAAAATTAAATTTTCTAAAGCCATTTAAAATACTTCCTAATTATTGACACCTTTTTCATGCCAGCCTCTTGCCAACCAGACTGATTATGAGGTGTAGTAAAAATGTTTAAAATGCCACGGTTTTTCAGGCAGCAACTATCTGCTTAAAGTCAACCACTTTCCATCAAAGACTTAACAATAAATGAATGAGGACAAAAAAACAGAATAAACAAGAAAATACATCATGCTTCTTACAGAAGTGTCACAGTTCCCTTTTCATAAAGTTCAAAATACCTTTGGATGATTATTGCACATAATGAAACCAACAGGAAGATAAGACTTCTAAAGTGTCTAAAGCAACAGGAGGGGGAGGTATTACTCTAAAAACATCACAATGTTAACTATTGCTGTCAAGATAGAAACAAGCCTGCTGCTGCACGCTTCTCTCTCTTATTCAGCTGCTTCCCTGTTGATAATGACGACCTTCTCTTCAGCTACATATTGATACAAGGGATGTCCCGATCCAGTTCCAAATATTGGTTTTCCCAGGAGTTTTTAATGTTTGGGCCCTGTCTAACCAATCTCATTGTTTTTTACCCCTTATAATGACTTGGTGTCAAAGGCTGTTGCAGTTTCTTAACTGTCTGTGTCATATGACTTGCTCTGTATGCTGTCTTCAGACAGATGAGCAGCTAAATATTGGTCATTAAACACTGATCTTATGAAAGTAAAACAATATGTTTATAATTCTTGGGGACAACTTTTTCTGCAAGTTTTGCCTGCGTGCAATTATCTGGAACCAAAATATCAAGTAGTCATGTCAAAACAATGAGGAAACACGCTGGCTTTAACTTAGTCATTTTTCTAAGTTTTTTTACACTAAATATTGCCTACAGCAGCAAGACATAATTTGTTGTAGACTGTAGTCTGTTTTGAGACAACTCTGTCTGTAGAAACATAATTTTCCTGCAAGTTTTGATCACATAAAAATGAACTAAAATCACACTGAAATATGTCACTAACCTATCTATCAACAGGCAGTATCAAAACAATAAAAATGCTAAGATTAGCCAAGCTTTTCAACAAATTGCAACACATGGAAACATTGTCAGCAGGAACTTGATCTAAGTTTATTAAATACTTTTTTTATATCTGTCAGACATTCACATAAAAAGGCTGTCCTACAGAAACGGGTGTGAAGGAAACAGCAAACTCCGGCTAATAAATCCACGAAACAGAAAAACAATGTTCTCTTTAAGTTTTGTCTGCTCAGTATTAAATGAAATATGTTGAGTCAATATAACATATTTCAGTGTCTATCAAAACATTTTAGCATCTATCTAACTGCTCTACATGGAAACTTTATCAGCAGGCGCAAGAAGTGAGTTTATTTAATTACAAACTTGCTGGGCAAATCTGTTGAGGTGAAGAAAAAAACAGATAATGGGATTTCCAGAAAATTAAGTTTTGCTATCTTTTAAGGCTACCGATTTTCACAAATATTCATAACGTTGATTTTATTGAAGTATCTGTCTGGGGTTTGGTGTCTGCAACTGCCTACTCTTATGTAACCTGATCGGTTTTGGAGACCAAAAGCCCTGATCGGGACATCCCTACTTGGTACATTTGTTTGACAGCTCAATGCCCATGTCTCATCCTGACATATTTCAAACATTTATATTTTCCCTTTCCACTCCTGATATCATATATTTTCAGATTTCTGAACAAGTGCACATTTAATTAAAGATATTCTACATATTTTCAGCAGCAAGCAGAAGATTTAAATCTCCTCACCAACCAAACACATTGGGAGAAGAAATGAAATCGCCATAGTAACCCAAGAAGCTGCTTTAGAAAGTTCATTCCTAGACATGTGCGACATTCCTCATACTTTCAAGCAGAGCTGTCCTCAGATACATTAACATAAAGTTCAAATTAATAAAAAAGAATAAACATATACTTAAAAGTGCTAATGTACATTTGTTTACAGCATGACATATATTCACTGTACAATCACTGATTATATGCTCACATCATGTTATGCATCATTATAAGGATTACTAAGTAGCATAGTTTAAGTAAGAAATATTTCATAGCAAGTTTATTGGAAAATATTTGCATTGCCGTGTGACGAGGAGAGGCTCTTTTAAACAAGGTAATTGTGTTTGTAAGTGTCTGTAGGTCGGTGTTTCTGTGTGTGCATATGTATATTTGTGTGTGACGACCTCCACATCATAGGTACACTGACATAAGACATATGTTCCAACAAGAAGCAGAGTAAACTCAAATTCTAGTTCAGAGGCACAAAAAAACGCCCAGCCAGCATTTCAAGTATCTAGCATTGCTTTAGAACACACTTTTTTTTTTCATTTATCAGCAAAGCAGAAAGAAAGATGAGGAAAGGAGACAGGAGGTTATTTTCTTTTTAAAGATAGGGGAAGAGAGGCATACAACAAGTGGAAACGAGCATTTTAAAGAAGATTAGTGTCAAAACTATGCGACCTGATGGACAAACATCATGTCTTTACCCATAGTTTAAACTATTGCACTTTGTCTGCAGCATCATTCACTCAGCTCCTTGAATCAGGTTGGAAACTCACTTACTCCCAGCTCGGTCAATGCTTCTTTTGCCATGGCAAAAACAAACATTAAGGAGCAAGTAGGGACTCTTAGGGCTGGTCGCAGGATGAATATCAGTTTGTTACATAAGACACGCATTTTGCAAACAGTTCATCCAGGCTTTAGTGCTCCACCACCAGCCTTGGTGGGGCAGAAAGCCTGTGAAAATGATCTACACTCGAAAGCAAATGTAAGTCATCCAATGGCAGTTGGAAGTCTGCATGTTAAGTGTCCAGGTACAGGTATCTGAAAAGATTGTCCCAAAAGAGAAGTATAAGACACGCACATGTTTCCTCCCGTGGAAAGTTTTCCAATCGTCTGACAGGAATGAGGGGGAACCTATTCTGAACTCTTCCTTCAACTTGACTGATTGGAGAATGATTATGACGTGGACTGAGTTACCTTTTAGGCACTGAACTAGTACAAGTCACTGGACCTTCCTGGTCCAGTAGGGTTAGCATGTTTTTTTATTAGCTTCTTAGTCATATCACAATTTTCTTGATGGCAAAATATAAAAATTCAACTTTCTTGCATTACTGAAACATGCTTCAGGTTAATTTATTAGGCATTTGTGCCATCTGAACTTTTTAGGGGAGGGTAAAGGTGAGCTGAGAAAGACCACCATCTTCTAACAGGCTTAGGACGTGGAGAAACATTTCCCAGTCCAAACATCTTCCACCCATGTGTTTAGATAATGGTGCAGCAGTTTTCTGAGGCTTGGATTTGTCCTTCAGTCTATGTGAAGGTGAAGTTAAGTAAGAGAAAGGAGGACAATGTGTTTCATCACACGGCTGAGATATGTAAGAACATTGTGACATCTTAACGCTCTGACTTGACTCTGTAGCGGAGAGCCAGGTAGGTGGCCAGTCTAAGAATCAGAAAAAACGCACCCAGCACCATAAAGTCAACATAAAGCTTTGCGTCCTCCACATCCAGCAGCTGCAGAACCTCCTCTGGCTTTTGAAATTTACACATCACTTCCGGACACTCAAGTTCTGACCGGTTCATCCCATAGATGGAGAGTATCACCCCTTCGAAGCCATATCTGAAATCAAACAGTTTGGTCAGTGGCTGCAAAAAGGGGCCATATTTGAAAATCTAAATCTGAAAATTATTTGCAAATCCTAGAAACAATACCTGACGTAGGAAACATAAGAACTCCACTGAAGGTATTTAGGAATTGTGTCAAAATTGACGAAAAATCCAGAAAAGAGGAGCACGGGAATGGCTGTAACTGGACCAACAAACGTTGCTACCTGTCAAACAAAGACAACAACATGAAATTAAAACAAACTATCATTCCTAGAAAACATAAAACATTTTATTTAAACATCTGGAGAAGAAAAAAGAAAAGACTGATACTCTAACATGACTGTTTTCATTGTTTATACTTACGCTCTCTCTTCTCACTACGCTTCAATGCCGATTTAAAACTGCTCTTTTTTCACGTTACAAAAGCAAAAATAAGAAATATACAAAAATATAAAAACACAAAACGTGTCTTGCAATCTAAAGTTGCTGTAAAGAGTCAGTTTTGTTGGTGTATATGAAAAATATCAAATTCGAAGAAATTAAGCAAATTTTGTAAAACATAAAGGTCAGTTATGTCTGTGGTGAGGGAAACAATAAAGGGGCAAAGTATAACTGTGTACCTGCAAGGATGTGGATGCAGCACCAATTAGCAGTCCCAGGGACTGGGCTACCAGGGCTGTGGATGTTGACAAGGCCATGAAGAGGAGATAGCGACCCACCTCTGCAGGTTGTTCAGTCATCCAATACACTATACTACAGTACATTATGGGACAGATCACCTAAGAAGGAGACATGCTTCCAGTGTTAATAAAAATTGTACATGCACGCTTTCATTTCTAAAGAATGAATCAAACCCTACCTGGAACGGTATGTCAGCCATGGTTTTGGCCAGGAAGTACGCCTTAAGGCTGTACCAGTAGTTGAGATGTTCCCTCATAAACACAGACATCTCCAGAGGAACTGTGGAACAACAGCTCAGTTAAAAAAAAGCCTTTCCAGAACCACGGAAAAACCCCACACACCAGATCAATATTTCCAGTCTGTGATGAGGATCAGTGTCTTACAGGTTAGCACTGTGGGCATCAGGGCAGCGAACATGAGGAACAGCATGGAGAAGAAGAGAAAGCCTGTGTTGTTGAAGACTTTGCTGGCATCATTTCCAATATTAAGATAAAGCAGGCCAATCAGCACTCCGATACACAGATGGGACATCACTCTGAGATGGGTCAGCACCTTCAGAACAAAATAATACAGCAGACTACATGTAAAGTTTTTTTAGGCAAAATATATTTGGAAAAAAACAAAAACGATAACAGCTTATAATTTTATTAAAAATGTCCATGAGTGATAATTTTACCGTGTCCCTGCATATTGTGATGAAGGTTCTTTTGAAGAGGATGCAGAACTGTGTGAATGTGCTTGTGGGGAAGCTGGACTTCTCCAGTGTTCCTGTGTCCTGTGGAAAAATGGAGTTATGTAAGAACAAATTATACAACTAAGAACATTGCTTATGTTTGAATTTGAATTCATTGTGTGTCTTTTCTAATCTAGTCTTAATTATTCAAAGACTCAAGTAAATACACAAAACCTCCACTAACATTTGAATAAATTGACAGGCTGCAGAGAAAACACACAATTTCTAATACCATCATTAAACTCTGTCTTAAAGCAAAGTTTACAAATTTTAACCATTGTCCAAATAATAGTGAAGGCTGCTTGGATTCGCATATAAGGAACAAAATCTTCGAATTAAATTTTTTAAAGGATTTTTTTTTAGGCTCTGGTCACTTTTATTTGACAGCAAATGACAGGAAAGCGAGGGGGAAAACATGCAGCAAAGACTCGACCCCATGATGGCGGCATTGAGGACTGAGGCCTCAACAGAAGGGTTCGCTTTAACCCTGTCGCCACCGCTGCGCCCTGCACTCAATTTGAAAGAAAAAAAAAAGGATTAAAGTTTTGTGTCGTAAGATTGTTCCATTATGAAAAACAGAATCGTTCAAGTAAATAATTAAAAGCTCAAAATAAATATGTTATTCATGTTTGTAAGGAGTGTATCCTAGCCTCTCAGCAGATTTCCTGTTATACTTCAAGCTAAACATTTATGTTACCTACACAGCAGTATTCAACGCATGAAAAATGAATGATATTTCTGCCCCTGTTTTATGACCCAGAAAGGAAGAATGATGCAACCCATTTAAAACACTTGACTCTATGTCTTTATGGTTAAAGGGTTTGATGAAAGCAACTCAGTAAATGTAAAAGATAACATTTATTTGCTTCTTCAAGATGTTCATTAAACCAGCTGTGATATTACATTTACAGCAAAGTGAACCTGTAAATAAGTAAGTAAAAAGAAAAAGAACAAAGAAAACTAAAACAGTAAAACTAAAACAGACAGTTCCAAGTTCTTATTTTAAGCTTCAACCTTTAGCTGATTCCTGTTCTGGAAGTTAGTTCGACAGAATGGAAAGAAGATGAATGAGGAGAAGAAAAATGATCAACGAAGCGGAGAAGACAAGGAAATCAGAGCATGACATGGCAATTTTTAAATTACTGTTAAAATGTATTTTATTTGCATACTTTATAATGACAGATTACTTCATTTTATTGATTGCTTGATTTTGTTAAAATTTAAGGATCAGCGCCATATTTGAAATATACAAAAATGTTGGATTTGTTTTTAAATAAATATATCAAACTCAAAGCTTTTTCAACAAAATGTTGCCCCAAAAGATTAAAAACTCTTCTCTTTGAGCAAAAAGTTTCTCTTGCATGTGAAAAGTGAAATCTGAACAAATCTTTTAAACAACCTCCAAGGATGGATAAGCTTGGATTCATGAAATATGCTTGTATTATGTAATGAAAACGGGCTCAGAACTCATATAATTTTTGCTTATCTATAATTAAGGGTCAAATCTGCTTTCCAGTTACGTATATCAAAACCTTAAATTATTTGCAATTTCTCCTAAAGAGATGTTACTTGTTCTGCTGCATAAAGTTGTTTTGATATATTACTTTATTGAAATAAATATGACATGATTTGGTCAATCATTTGAAAAATATATGGTCATGACTAAAACTCCGACATTTGACACATGTTCACGTCTTCTTCTAGTGGAAATGTAGAAAATTACTTTCAGTGATGCAAAACATTCAAAATGGCATGGTTTGTACAAAATTACAACTTGTTTGATACCAATATAATCAACCACAAAGCAATTATAACTGAAAAATCATTAAATTATGAAGTAGTGAAGGATTTGAAACGTCCAGCATGCTCTTACTTACACTGTAACATTGAGAAGGACAGGAGGCATCGCTTTTGTCTCTGGAGTTCTTCTTGCCCTCCTCTGAACAGAGTCCACCCTGGACCGCCTCGAACAGCACTGGGTTCAGGTCTCCATACTCTCCAGATGCTACCTCAATGACTGGACGTAGAGATGTTAAGTCAGACTAAACACTCAGTGACAACATACACACACACACGCACACCCCCTCGGGGCTTAGAGGACTTGCTGGACTTACTAAAATCAGCAGGATTGTGATATGTTGGACAGTGAAGGCCCAGGTTCTTCAGGTAAGGGATGAGATAAGGGACTGTCCCCTTGTAAATGCACTGACCCTGACTAAGGATGTACAGCTGAGGGTTGAAAACAGAGGAACACAGTCAGTAAACTTCCCAACATGCAGCCTCTCTGAAAAAACGATCAATAGCGAGCGAAACAACGGGACGGGACATCGACTGCTCTGCTTCTTCGGCTGCAAAAAATTAATTATGCTGTGATGTCCTGGTCTGGTCCAAGCCACAGGTAATGGAGGCTCTGACGTGTCCAGCAGTAAAAGCACTCAGCCTACCTTATCAAACATCTCAAAGAGCTTGGCACTGGGCTGATGAATGGTGCACATGATTGTCCGTCCTCCCTGAGCCAGAGACTTCATGAGTGAAACAACCTGGAAGCACGACGCACTGTCCAGACCACTGCAACAGATTTAAAAACATTTAAAAAGTGGAGACAGAGAGATCAAAGAACCGGTTAGGATGAATTTAGACTTAAATAGCAAAGGAGTCAAAGTCAGTAAGTAAGATTTTACCTGGTGGGCTCATCAAAAAACATGACCGGTGGATTGTTGACCAGTTCCAAAGCAATGGCCAGGCGTTTACACTGACCCCCAGAGAGAGAGTGGGTGCGTGTCTGAGCACATTCCTGGAGACCCAGAGCTGTCAGGATCTCATCCACCTTGAATGCAAGTAAAGAGAAACGGTGAAACTATCAATCATCTGATTTCACCCAGAGTGTGTTATTAACCTTTTTTTTTTTTTTAAATGTTTTTTTTGAGGCTCTAGTGGCCTTTATTTGAAAGTAGCTTGACAGGAAATTAGGGATTGAGAGAGGGAGAAGACATGCGGCAAATGTCGCCAGGCCTGGAATTGAACCTGCGACCACCGGCACGAGGACCAAAGCCTCCATATGTGGGTTGTGCCTTGCACCTGCGCCACCACAGCACCCCAGTGTGTGTTATTAACCTTAAAAGCTATATGTAATCTGTGTGTACTGTGCTGCTTTGGCCTTGTCCATGAATTGAGTAATTAGGCCTGTCACGATAAATTTTACTGAACGATAAATTGTCTCAGAACATATTGCAATAAATGATAAAGAAAACAACAAATAAAATAAAATCATGAAGTCTCTGAAGACTTTTATCATTCAGTTTTTGGTAAAAAGAGAAAAAAAGAGAAAAGTGATAAATCAAGCAAATGCAAATTATTGGGTTTCTTTTAATTTATCATGCAATTAATTGATTTATTGTTTATTGTGACAGGCACTACGAGTAACTTAAAAAAAACAACAATTAATAGAAATGATAAACTAGACCTTCAACCAGGCAGTCAGATGTCCAATTCCAGTTCTTTAAGAAATTAGCTCCATATTGGTTTATTGGGTTTGTTTCTTCAACAATCATTGGAATGCATTACCAATTACTAATTTACTAAATTACTAAGTGTCAGTATTGGGATTCAGCAAATACAGACACTTGTAGTATCTATCTAAAATAGAATTAACCATATAGAATTTACCAAAGCAAAAACTAAATATTTTTTTTGTTTGTCTAACATAAAATTCTTTCATAAATCAACGTAATCCGACTCACAAGTTCTTTTTTGACCTGCACAGACTCATTCAGCTTCAGATGGGCAGAAACCTACAAAACAACAACAACAAAAAATCATCAAATTTGTTTTTTAAACTACATGTCAACATTTGGCCATGAATTTTCCCAGCAGCAGCTTCACCATCATGGCCTCCCTCGCAGTGAGGTGCGGCAGCAGCATGTCGTCCTGCATGATGTAGCAGGACATCTTCCTGAAGGTCCTCAGATCCCTCGGCCGACCGTTCACCAGGATGGTCCCCTTCATGCCAGTTTCCCTGTTTTTCAAACATGAAGCCATTTTGAAAGCCCACTATGAGTCTGCTCACGTAAATGTACCCAAATCCACCCAAAACCAGTCTTCTGTAACCATTTACAGCAACTTATTCTTTTTATGGATTTGTGTAATTCTTGTGCAAGTTAAAGGCTCACCTGTAACCCGCCAGAATATTCATCAAAGTGGATTTCCCAGCCCCAGAGGGTCCCATGATACCAATCAGTTCTCTGCTGCAGAATCTTCCCGACAGACACTTGAGGAGAGCTTTGTAGCCTAATGGGGAGAATGAACCATCAGTCAGTTAATCATTCATTCATTTTCTATACAAGCTTTATCCTAGGGCTTCAACTGGGAGGAGGGGAGCCTTCTGGGCAGATTATTTGTCTCCTCATGCTGTCAGTCAATGACACTGATGCTAATGCTTTTGGATATTCTAACAGTTATCCTGCAACAATGTAAAGATTACATTTCTTACTCTCACAGTTCCTTAAAAACTCCAGTAAAGTTAAAGTGAATGTGTAAAACATTAAACACAAATCCTGTGTTGTGGATTTTAGTAGGCATTTTATTTTAAATATAAAGCAGAACCACGTCAAACATGAACATGTGGTGTATGCTGCGTTTCCCTCAGTGTATGATAAGCCTGGCGGGCCACCAGGCTTTACTTGTGCCCCCACCAAGCTAAGCATTGCTTATTTGTTTAAGTCTTTTTAAAATGTTAGCATTTTTTAGACTTTGTAGTTGGTGTTCAGGCGTTAATCTTCCAATCTTCCGATAGCACATGATTATCAAGTGATATTTTCAAATTTCCTCTCAACTTTAAACATTTTTTAGCTCAAAGAGAGGACAGGCTGCTGGATGAATGACTGCCCAACCACCGGGCTTAGCAAGTTTTGTGGGGAAGCCTTGAAATGTTGAGAAAAAGCTATACAATAAAGATACAGAGCCTTGCAAATGTGTTCAAATCCCTTGAACGTTTTCACATTTTGTCAAATTCAAGCTTTAAATCTACCCTGACTACTCATGTTGTTGGTTTATTGTGTGAACTCCAGATTCACCAGCCAATTGACAAAACAATGTAATTTGTTTAGTTTTGCTTTAGCGGTTTTAATTGGAGGATCTCCAGGTCAAATACAGAAAAATTAAAAAAAAAAAAAATGTCATGATCTTTAAATGCATCAAAGCTAAAACTTTAACTCCTTCCAGGCTGCAAACGCATCAACCAACAAAATTTACTCTGAAGCACCTTTTAAGTCATGGTCAGATGCTTGTATTAATTTTCTTTTCCATTCAAACCTGCATGTTTCTAATGCCCTTCCTTTAGAAACCTGTGGCACATTTCTTCTCTTCAAAAAAATATTTTTTTTTCAGGTGTTCTGCCTTGGGAATCCCAAATTAAAAAGCCAATTGCCTTGTTGTGTCCGGGCAGTTTTCTTTACAAAATCAGACTTTAGGAAAACTGGAAAAGATATCAGCCTGGAAAAGCTTGATCGCTGCATTTCTATATACTTTAACATTCAAATGTCTCTTGTTCTAAATATAAACAGGCCAATATGAAAGCTAGGTCACATATTAAACAAAGATATTAAATAAATGTGTCTATTTAGTATATTTTTAGCATCCTGCTAGAAGTCAGATACCGTAGAGAAGTTACATAAAGTTTAGAAACGATAAAAATAGTAAAAACCAAAAGCTTTTCAGATTCTTTAGTCACTGGATCCCACTATCCAAATCAGACGGGTCAGGACCAGTTTGGCTGATTTTGAGTACGCAATTTATTAAAAGGACAAAGATGGAGAAACAGAAAAAGATGGGGAGATGGAGTCCTGACTGCTCACGGCCTGAGCTGTAACGATTTTGCTAGATAACACATATTATAAAGCGGTGTTATCAATACCAGAATATAATTTTATGGAAGACAGATCAGGGTGAGCAAGGGAGTGAGTCTCCTGGAGCAGCCAGTCAAATTGTGTATCTTGTTTCAGTAGTTAAAGCTCAGTGAGCTGCGCTCCGCTGCAAAACTTGGTTCATTGATTTCTAAAGTGTTTTAACAGATGATTATGCAGATACTAAGATTCTAATTTGGGAGAGGTCACAGTTAAGAACCTATACAGTGAGGCGGAGGAACATTGTGAAAAACCTATCAGGGTAAAATGAAAGCATTTTGGGATAAAAATTAAAATAGCACAACAGATATTTTGCTAAGTTTATCTTATTATCCAGCAACCGAAAGACGTTGCCTCCAAGTAAGGTTGCCTCAGGTTTCTGTGATGTGCTTGCACCAGGATTGTGGTTCCTGAAATGCGGTGGGAGCAAGTGCACAATCCAATTTAGAGCTGACACAGATTCTGAGAGCTGTCACCCATGTCTCCTGTCTCCTGAGCGTCTCTCCTGGGTCTGCACAGACCCTTCTTCTTCCCTTCAACTGGGTAATTGGGTGATCTCAGTAAAGCTACATAGTCCCTTAAACCAGCTGCCAAGAAGTGGCGCCCCCTCCTCTGTCACTTAGTTACTACATCAAAGAGCTCTCTCCTCTGCGTGCTGTCAGTGAAGCAACCATGCCCTGCCATGAGCTGCATACTGATGATCTAACCCACCGCTGTTGGGCGAACATGGCGTGAGTCTGAGAACTCGTCCCTTTGTCTCAGAGAGCCAGAGCGTACGTCGTCCCCTGACATCACAACCAAGCTCAGTCCTAACCACATCTGACGGTGTTTACTCTGAGATTACAGCCTGAACTTCTGACACATCCCGCTGTAATTGCTAGACAAATTATTCAGAGGTTTTATCGTCCACTGTGTCACAACAGGAACAGAGCCCCGAATGATACAGGTAATGCAGACTGGGCAGGTTTTGAATAGAGAGTGGAGACTGTTTTTGTAATTTCCTGCTTATCACAAACCTTTAGAGACGTGACTCATGAGCAGCGAGACATCGACTCAAAAGCTAAGGCACTTCTAAGGATAGATGACATCACGAGTTCTGGGATCATGATTCATGCAAATCTTATAATAAGTAAACCATATGGGTTGCTCTACCCTTAAAACTTTTCCCATCGAAATGATAACCTCAGTGTATGTAGTTGGACTTTATGTGTTAGGCCAGGGGTGTCAAACTCATTTGTGTTTTGGGCCAAATCAAGATCATGAATGCTCTTAAAGGGCTGGTTGTGCTATAATGTATTGTTAAAACCTGTTTAAAAACTGTTAAAATATCAATTAATTCTTAAAATTAAATAATATTATTGAACATCTTTTCAGTCCCTCCAGGATTTTGAATATGTGGTAATAATTTGGAAATATTTGCGCTTATTTATGACAGTAAATGCGACTTTTTATTACTCACTGTATAGATTATGGACTATAATCCATAATCAATTATGGATTATGGATTAACAATTAAGGCTGAGGCAGCTGTTAATTACAAGTAAGAAGGTTTTTGACAATTTCTGAGAAATATCTGCAATAAACTCCCAATTACAAGAAAGTTTAGGGATTTGTTGAATTCTTGAGAATTTCCACGATAATTCTCAAGAAACTGTACTGATTGGTTATCTGATAATCAATCAGATATATTAATTCACAATAAGCAATAAATCGATTAATCGCATGATAAATTTTCTTGATTTATCGCTTTTCTGTTTTTTCCTCTCTTTCTACCAAAAACTGAATGATAAAAGTCTTCAGTCTAGTGTTTTGGTTTCAACTATCCCTTTTTTTGAATGATAATTTTCTTTACAGAGGCTTCATAATTGTTTTATTTGGTGTTTTTTTTTATTTATCTTGGATATTCCAAATGTCTTCCAGTTCCAGTTTTAAATGTTCATTAGAATTTAAAGTTTACTGAACTTTGAGAATGTGTTCTTGCCTTTTTATGCCATTATTACTATTACATTACTTGAAAATGTTCACAAAACGATGTTATCGTTTATTGCAATAAATTCTGGGACAATTTGTTGTCCAGCAAAATTTGTTATTGTGACAGACCTATATGAGGCCATATTTTTATTTCAGCCAGCTTTGCTTCCCCTCTGGAAAAACAGAGATGATGAGCGCAGGTGCAGAGCAGCAGCTCACTAAATCTGAAGCAGAAATGTAAACATTTCCCTCTCTCTCTTTCCCCCCTCTGCTGTCTTTCCCCTGTTCAAAGCCCGGCTTGAGATTCTCCAGACATCTCCCTCGGGATGAGGATACCACTGAACATGAAAATAGGTCACAGCAGTTCCATCCAAAACAGCCAGGGATGGCCAGCATCACAAAACAAGAGCCTGCAATAGAAAATGCATTTGGAGGGCAGCTCACCCGGGACTCACTCCGGCTGAGACCTCCTCCAGGAAAAGAGACGGCTCTAAATTTGACAAAAACCTGTTTTTGTAATTTCCTGCTTATCACAAACCTTTAGAGACGTGACTCATGAGCAGCGAGACATCGACTCAAAAGCTAAGGCACTTCTAAGGATAGATGACATCACGAGTTCTGGGATCATGATTCATGCAAATCTTAT